>OX246739.1:30434600-30474600 GCA_945910005.1 Isoperla grammatica
TGTTATTAAAATTATTTTAAGTAATGTTTAATGTTTATCATACTAAATGTTTTATGAATCCCCACTTAAAAATAATCCATAACGTACGATTATGAAAAAATCACATGTTTAGTAGCATGGTTTATATGACAATTACTGGAAAAATAAATGAGTATAGAATTCATGGTTTCAATATCTTGAAAAAAATAACATAATTTTGCTTTACTTTTACTTTACTTTTACTTGTATTTACTTTGTTACTTTACGTAATTATTTTGTAATATTTTATATTGGACGTTATTTTCATGGATGTATTTCATCTGGATGTTATACCAACCATGTTATACTATCTATACAACGTATTTCCAAACGTTTACAAATATGGAACCAAAACCATACATAATTGGACTTATTATTTTGAATTATAGTATGACGTGTGTTTATTCCTGCTTTGAATGAGGAAGGCCCAGGGTTCGATTCCAGTATCGGAATGGGTATTTAACTTTGCAAATTTACTTTAATCGATCTGTATAGTGCCCGGTATGCAACGTAGATAAATTCATTCACTTGTATTTATTTTATTTTTTTATTTAAGGTTATGTATTTGCATTTTTATCGTTATTTATTTGTGAAAGTCACTACTCAAGCCATTCTCATTAATCTCAATCGCATTAGTGTTCTTATTTATGCTGTCTATTGAAGTGATGTCCTAGTGATGATCCAACAATGACTCCCATTCCGCATAATCCCTTATCTTGATCTCTCATGACAATACTAAACTATATATGACGACATTTCATTTTGTCACTGGAATGGTGTCGCTACTTTATACGGATGCAAATCCTTTTTATTTGCCGTCTGAGATATTTTCAAATACAGTAAAGTGCACGAAATATTAATTGTGTACCCCACCGTTAAAAAACAAACAGTGTCTACTTGACCAAGATCAATACATGTGTTTTGCAGAGACAAATAGTCTTCTTTCATTAACAAAAAAGAAAACAAACAAAAAACCCGGAAACTTTCCAAGATTTTTCGTGGATGTCATCATGCCGGCCGAGCATCCCTGGAAGCTATGACGTCACCATGTACCCTGGACCCTATCGATCGCCACCACCACTCATTCATTACGCACTCACACACACACACGCCAGTCGGCCTAGGTGTACTGTTGTTATTACGTCTACATTCAGCTGTTATCTTATCACAACTAGTTGTTGGTCGTCATATCTCGCCGTAAGTATTCGCGACTCTAACTCCATATATGGTAAAGAACGGTCTACTCGTTCTAGCATCAAACATCAAGGCGAAGAGTGGGGGGAGGTGAGGGACAGTATATAGCGAGCAGTCGCCACTGCAGCAGCCTCGTTCGATTAGAAGGGTGCTTCAGACACTTACAAGTAAGTAACACACTCTACAGTCTCACATCCTTCTATATACTGAGGTTATTACTGCTTATTGAATCATACTGTTTAGGTAATGAGGTTTATTGTCTTCAATTGGGTCCGTAATAAACCATATTTGCATGATGTACTATCTGGGAATGCGGACAACTTGGATCGGTCACGCCCTTATCACTACCGCAAGGAAGATATACATCTGAATTTGAAAGAGATATTTAATATAAATCAATTTTGGTATTATTTCAATTTGAAATACCTACGTACGTGATCAGAAGCAGTAATAATGATGTATTCATTGTTTTGTAATATTGTGCATAGTTTTTATAATGTTCGTGTCTCTAGACTATACAAGTTATCATTTATGCTATGGTTATTACTTGTGGGAATTGTGTCGATATGGATTTCCAAGGATCAAGGAGTTATTGTCCTGTTGTTGCTCTTTAGTAGAGCACACTTCGCGGAATGATCGCTTATGTAACACAGTTATTAATAGACTCATTACAAGCGAAATAAATTGGTCACGCTTTGTTAACTTTTCTCGGATTTAAATTAATCGTTACGTTACGGGTTTTCGCGAATGTTTCCGTTGTATTGAAATGTATATGCCGGTGTTCGTAGCGTGCAAGTGTGGCTTGGCTGGATCTGGAGGTGTTCACTGAATGAATGCATTCTCAATTCAATTAGTGCATCACTATAGAACCGTCTCGCCAGTACGTGGCCATGCCCACTCATAGGAAATAACTTGTTCTAATTATTTCAATGCGGGTCATGATGTATTCGTATTGGTTTGAAATACTCAAATACGACTTTTACTATCTCATATTTATTTTTCGTGTTGTGTAATCTCGTATCAGCGTTTAAAAATGTCTCCTTTACCTGTATAAGCAGGGCGTGTCACTATCAGCATTGATAAGCATTCTAACTGATAATAAGATCTCACTCACTTCGGTATTAGTTTGTGCGGTTTACTCATATGGGCATTCAAGTTTTTATTTTTTAGATTTTTCAAAAATAAATTATAAAATTCAACATTCAATTACAGTCACGCTTGAATGTGTGTCGCATCTTTAAAAGATTATTGCGTGAATTTTAAAATACAGCTTTTACATTGTGTGATTTATGTAATAATGGCTGGCAATTATAATAGGAAAAGTAGAATTTTTCTGTCGCTTAAAAACAAGAAACTGTGACACAAATATCACGACTTGTCGGAAGGTTTTGTTAAGACTTTAATTATAGCACTTATTTCTTGTTCCTCTTCAATTTCAGCTGCATCTTAACGTATCATCCATCACAACAGCTTTCTACGTTTCTTTAGGCATTTACAATGAACATCAATTTTAGTCAAAACAAAACCCTGATCATGATTGAGTTTCAAGGTTTTGTTAAATAAATGCAGATTGTCCAAAACCTGACAGACGCATCTGGTCGCAGTACCGAACAGTATTGGGCCATTCCTTCGTTTAGGGAAGTGCATTGCAGTTACCTCCTGCACTCTTTTAGGAATGCACTTAATTTAGTGACAAGGCGGATGCTCTGGGTTAATTGAGTGCAGTACTGCATTGCAGCAGTATAGCCCTGTGTGGTTCATTCTCTTGGTTGGGGCGTTATTGATTTGTTATCCGCCCCACGTAGTTAGGACCAAAACACCGAACTAGCTGGTTTGTTCACTTGCAACTATGTCATGCCCTCAAAAACTCATTCCCTACCGACCTCCATCCATTTAATTAGGTGGCAGTTACAGGGGAGGTGTTATATTTGGAATTACAGACGAAGCATCACACGACATATAGTATTTGATTTGAGGTAGATATACATTTTTACGTGACGTGACATTTATAACAATTTAACATCAAAATGTAATAATATAAATTGTATGCTTAAACACGTAGTTTTAAATATATAGATTTCAATATAATAACTTCTAATTATATTTTCGGCTCAAAATCCTTATCAACTTTTTTAAAATCTATAATCTTTCAAATAAAAGTATTAATCAATTTGACGGATTTGAAAAAAGTGTGAACGCTTTCGAGCAATTGAATTCATTATATTCATATTTTAATTCAATACAAAAGATGGTATTAAGCCAAATATAAGTTTCTATCATTTTTTTTTAGAAAAACCCCAAACACTGTCCAAACATCCTCTCGGTGCGAGTTTCATTTTCAATATATTCTCAGTGATATGTTGTTCCTTCTTTGACAATGGTATATGTGGGCTTCACACCTTACTCTTCCTTTCCCTCTTTAGGTCCATTTTTCTAAAGAATGAAGTCCCTAATGTTTCAAGCGCAAATGCCGTGATTGACGTGGTACATAAATAAACATCGACATAGATTTTCATTATGACGATCTAAAATTACCTAATATGTAGTCCATTAAAAATGGTTTTACCATACGAAATTGTGTTTCAATTTTACTAACATCTCTCATAAATTCAAAGGTTTCACGCTAGCGCGTAGTTGGCCGCGGTTGATTAGACGTTGGCTACGTATACCGTGGTTCTTGCGTTCCAGGTTTGAATCCTGACTTGGACATGTGACTTTTTCATTCTCATAACCATTCACTTATCGTCTTGACTACAATCGCTACTAGAATATGTGACGTAAAGCCCAAATGCCATCTTCCTAGACGATGCCATTAATTACTTTAATTATGTCTTAACATTTATTTAAAATGAAGGGCAATTAATTAGTTAACAGAAAGAATTTCATCTGAACAAATTTTCTATCAATTAGATATTTCTTAATGGCTATTAGTACCGGTATTAGTGTTTGAAGGAACACAGTCGTCAGTTAACAAGTGTAACGTTTAACGTAGCATGATCAAGACCATTAGTTAGGCTATGCACATCCGAAGCCAGCCTACTTAACGAGCGTTAACACTTCGCATAATCGTTTAATTCAGATGGTCAACCGGAAACATATGTTCTCTTTTTTAATATATTATTATCCTGTTCAGTTATAAAAGTTATTGTTTACGATTGAGAACACTAAATAAATATAACAACCCATACAACAAATAATATGTAGGGCTATTAGCAAATACTTTACTAGAATTCTAGTAAGGTATTTGCTGTTACCCAATCCTAGCATTCGCCGTTACGACTTACGACTGAGGAAAACCTCGGGAAAAAACTTCAGTCAGGATTACCGGTGACCGGATTCGAACTGGCGACCTTTCGAATTAGTCTCGCGTCTTACCGCTGAGCTACCTCTATCGGTGTTACAAATATAGCTGCCATACCGGTATCAATACAGTAGCAAGTTTCGTTATGCCTCTGTGAACATTATTTTATTACTAATGAATGTAAACTGATGGGAGATCCTTGTCCCTGCAGACTAACCCACCAAGCCAACAATGTGTGACGAAGAAGTAGCAGCTCTCGTGGTGGACAATGGCTCCGGCATGTGCAAGGCCGGTTTCGCCGGCGATGACGCACCTCGCGCCGTCTTCCCCTCCATTGTGGGGCGGCCACGTCACCAGGGTGTGATGGTCGGCATGGGACAGAAGGACAGCTACGTCGGTGACGAAGCACAGTCCAAGAGGGGTATCCTTACCCTCAAGTATCCCATCGAGCACGGTATTGTCACTAACTGGGATGATATGGAGAAGATCTGGCATCACACTTTCTACAATGAACTCCGAGTTGCACCTGAGGAACATCCCGTGCTCTTGACTGAAGCCCCCCTCAACCCCAAGGTAACTAGCATCTCTTCTCTGGCACACTCTTCACTCATTCATCATTCAACCTAATCAATAGCTATACGCGATTCCATGAGGAGACACGGTTTTATTTGAAATGGAATAATTGACTGAACTGAATGACGTATAAAGTGTCGAGATATTTCGCTGTTAAGCTGTACCATTTTAGGTTGAACAATTGAAATAATCAATATTTATTAACTAAACATGTAGTTCCCACCAGAAAGCATACAGTTAATTTTTAATGCCGTCTCAAACGAGCGATCTCTATGGCTTATGTATACAACCTATTCTATACAGCCCATTATTTATCACTAGAATCTTTTTAGCACAGCTTTTAGTGTTCAAGTAAATTAAATTGCTATAGTGAGATTGAAGTGATATTGAATCAACTCGATTCTTAATTTTGTGAGAGTCGTTTCAACGAACCCGATCTATGTCTGTACGTGGACGTATGAGAAGTAAAGTGGGACTGGGAATGAGTTCAATATAATGAATGCCGGTTTGAATCCTTGACGTAAACGTGGCTCTTGTGTCACTTATCACCCACTTTTATCTTCCCATAATGACTCATTACTCACTCTTAAATATTAACTGAGTTAGCCTATCAGATACTGTAATAATTGTCACACCTGATTAAACTATCACTCACTCGTGTTGTGAAATTATTATTAAACCTGAACATCTATCACATAATATTTACCATTCTATTGCACCACAGTACACTGATTTTTTCAATAATTTGAGATAATAGGAGTGAAATATATTCAAACAGTACAATATAGCTTGAACACAGCACAACAAAGAGTTACTTACCTTAAATCCATCCCATCTCAAAATATATATAAGTAAAATCAATCATACATGAGTGTTTCATAATCGTGATCGCATTTTAGAAGACTCGGTCATTTTCGTTATCTATTGAAAACAAAACTCTTCAAATGAAATCCAAGGTTGTATTTAATCATGAAGTGTTCACGAGGAGACTTAAGTGCTTCTCCACTCTTGACCTTCAATCAGAATGAGGTCAGTTTCGAACTAAATGTTCACGTAATGTTAATAATTGAAGACCGACTATGCCTTTACTGTTTCATGTAGGCTACTGTTTTAAATTAGAAATAGCAATACAAAAACAAAAATAGGATCCAATTTGCACTAGAAAGTATTTATTAAAATGCTATCGTTTTAATTAAATGTTTTACGTATCTCACCGGGGTGTTTTGACAAATGAATATAATTATTTTGAACTTAAGCTGTAGATCAAATTTATAATGAACTCTTACACTACCTCATAAACGTAAAAAAATATTATTTGTTAAGCTATATCGAATACTATTTGTTCAAACGTCTTAAAGTGATTAAATTGGAAAATAATTATATTTAAAATACATTTCGTCTACAATTATCTGTTAAAAAACTGATTCCAAAATTTATAGTATAACTTCATAATTGTAGCAAAATTCAAAAGTGTCCAGACTGACCTTCTTTCCCCACAATCGACATGGTTACTTTTTCAGCAATGATTTCGTAGAGATGCTTATGAGTTGTATAAGTGGACTATATTCATGAAATACTGTACTGCTGTTTCCACCTTACACTTACAAGGTGCAGACTAGTGACAAAGTATTATTGTTGTTTCCCAGGCTAACCGAGAGAAGATGACACAGATCATGTTCGAGACTTTCAACACTCCCGCCATGTACGTTGCCATCCAGGCTGTTCTCTCCCTGTACGCGTCCGGCCGAACCACCGGCATCGTGCTAGACTCAGGAGACGGTGTCTCTCACACCGTTCCCATCTACGAAGGTACGATGACGTCATATTATGTATTTGAATACTCCCGCCATGTACGTCGCCATCCAGGCTGTTCTCTCCCTGTACGCGTCCGGCCGAACCACTGGCATCGTGCTAGACTCAGGAGACGCTGAAATATGTTTTTACAACTGAGGAGCCATAGACAACCAAATATTTATGTCAAAAATGTGATTCTGATTTTTCATTATCGAGCACTTCCACAAAACAATAAGTTAACTTCCAAGATTACATCACCTTTTTATGTTTACAAGCTTGGGTCGTTGCATGCCAACAAGGGTAAAGAAAAAGGGCCTCTGCGGCTGCCCCTCTTTAGACTTGCTTGATATATTCTCAGAAATTATTTATACACTCGAGAAAAAAGTGTTGATATTATTTATGAAAATGTATTCATAACATGCTACAGTATTTCTGTACCAAAAATAGGTGGATGTTTCATCAAAGCTGCATGAACGATTTTACTTGCAGCGCCTCAACTGTTGTTTATTTGTACTGGTAGTGGTACCCCTGACTCTGGCGTCAGTCATGTTAACAAAACGTCTGTGGTTCCCAGGTTACGCTCTCCCTCATGCCATCCTCCGTCTTGACTTGGCCGGCCGCGACTTGACCGACTACTTGATGAAGATTCTCACCGAGCGTGGATACACCTTCACTACCACGGCTGAGCGAGAAATCGTTCGTGACGTCAAGGAGAAGCTCTGCTACGTCGCTCTGGACTTCGAGCAGGAGATGGCCACCGCCGCCTCTAGCAGCTCGCTCGAGAAGTCTTACGAACTTCCCGACGGACAGGTAAGCTTATAGTTTGCTATAAAATCTTTCCGCGGTATTTTGGTTTGGAATCATTTTGGAGTGCACAGTGGAGTTGTTCACATTAGACATTGGCACTAAATTTACAGAAATGTATTTTTTATAGTTGATATTCGCTTAAAACATCACAGCTAAAACGCCGTTAAAGTGATCATCCCCCATATTATTATATTATAATTGTTTATGGGAAGTTACACGATACCTTTGCCAGATGACACGTTTCTTAAAAAAGTAAACCTTCTCATTCTAAAGTGTGCTAACATGAAAACCATTTACATTAATTTGTATACAATATAAATAAATTATCTACTCTGTGACATTCGCTGGCCCTCCTCGACTCCAAATAGTTACTGACAGGCTTAACACCGATTAAAGAATTAATTAGCTGGTTATATTGTCCGGCGACAGTTTAAGGAGCAGTTTTGCTTTAGTTTCTCCAACGTGACAGTTTGAAAACAATCATACTCAACGTAGTTCGTTTACACGTATTTAAATGTCCAATTTAGCTATATAAAAAACATCGGCACGGCAGTCGATTGTCAAAGAAGATAAAACAATAGCTCAACAACTTGTTCTGTCTGTTCCGCAGGTCATCACCATTGGCAACGAGCGATTCCGTTGCCCCGAGGCTCTCTTCCAGCCCTCGTTCCTGGGTATGGAGACTTGCGGTATCCATGAGACCACCTACAACTCCATCATGAAGTGCGACGTAGACATCAGGAAGGATCTGTACGCCAACACCGTTATGTCTGGAGGTACGTGCGATGTGATGCGATGCAAGCTATACGATCAAATACTTCCTCAAAATTTATACTGATATCCAACGGAACACCATTCTTTGAATTGTTAAAATGAATTTGGAAGGATAACAATAATTCTATAATCATTCTATAATAATTTTATAAGGTCATCTTTTGACGGGAACGAACAGTACATGAAAAAATAACGAAGTTGGGTTTAGAAATGAACAAACATTTACCTAAACAAAAATCAATGCAACTAGCGAACTAGTAAATCAAAAGCTTTTTGAACTATTTTTGTAACAGTGTGTATTATTTTGGTGTTAAAATTAAAACCCAGAATGATCACATAGACGTCATATTATAATAGTTTGTAGTGTCATTTTTTGAGATCATGATCAACTTTTTGTTGTATGATGAAGCTAGTGCACAAGCCTTCCTGTGTGAATTATGGTCTCTCGATTTGACAACAATTAAAAAACTATTTCTGTTGCACAAAACTACATCACTGCTTAACGATTTTTAAATTATACACACACACACTGACCAAATGAACATTTAACGAGCTGACCCACACTCAAAAGACGACGACTAACGTATTTGAAACGTGTTTGGTTTCCAGGAAGCACCATGTACCCAGGCATCGCCGACCGTATGCAGAAGGAGATCACTGCGCTTGCGCCATCCACCATGAAGATCAAGATCATCGCACCCCCTGAGAGGAAATACTCCGTCTGGATCGGAGGTTCCATCCTCGCTTCACTCTCCACCTTCCAACAGGTACGCATTATGTTCCGCCCTCTCACTCTCCACCTTCCAACAGGTCGCTTACGCATTATGTTTCGCCCTCTCACTCTCCACCTTCCAACAGGTCGCTTACGCATTATGTTTCGCCCTCTCACTCTCCACCTTCCAACAGGTACGCATTATGTTTCGCCCTCTCACTCTCCACCTTCCAACAGGTACGCATTATCTTTCTCCCTCTCAGTTAGGCAGCACACACGTACGAGCTATGTCTTTATAGTATCCAACACCAACAGTCGTGTATAAACGTATACGCACCTGTTTGAAGGCTCAATATTATTACACGAAAGAAGTATTCCATAGAGCCTACCCAATACAGTGTTGTACTCACTTTCTTATACATATTATGTTGTATTGTGAGGTCTATTATTCGGTACGGATTTGATTCTATATACTATATGTTCTATACATTATATTCTTGAAGTTTATGCAATTTATAATCGCACTACCAGTAATACCGTCTTTGTCTTACAAGTTCAACGACTACATTTACAAGAACAATGCACAAAGTTTATTACAACCACATGAGCTTGATTTTATATTTTTAATTCTTATAGCCATGGATTTGGCTTTATATCTAGAACAAATCCTCAAGGATTATTATTATTATTATTATGCAAACTACACAGAAAATAAATTAAAAAACTCGAAAGTAAACAAAACCCCAAACATATCAAATTGGTATATTTTCGTTATTACTCTAAACCGAAAATTGACATATTTATTACAAAAAATGCTGCCAAGATTCTATGTTACTTACGTACAAACCTTTTCCAGATGTGGATCTCTAAGCAAGAGTACGACGAGTCCGGCCCATCCATCGTGCATCGCAAGTGTTTCTAAGTGAAGCAACAGGTTTCCAAGGTCAGCCATGTCAACAGGTCTGACAGCCAAGATCGCGCACACACTCAGACCTCGAATGACGTTCAACCGTTTGGTTTTACAAAATGGTAGATCGTTGTCGTTGCACCACTTTTACGACATAAATTACTTAATTTACAACGAAGTGTATTTATAAGTGAACCGGGTGAAACGCAAAATATTGATTGGCTTTTTTTTTTTTTTTGATCGAATGTAATTTAATTTTTGTATTTTGTGCTGAACAATTTTGAAGGTTCTTATAAAAATTTCGTTGTGATTAATTAAAGTAATTCTTCTTCTTTCATCCTTTCCTCACATTCATCCAACCCTTTCGTTCCTTCATCGATATTAGTTTCATCCCTCCCGCTCCACATTCCTTCATAATTTCCATCACTCCTTTCACATTGTCGTTCTCTCTTGTCTATTAATCAGCGACTATAAAGACCGAATTTGTCGGCCAGAATGTAAAACATAGAACGTTTTTTATGCGTTTAGGCATTTTTAAAATGCAAACTAATAATGTAAGTATTACAACAAAGACATAATAAACGGGCTATAAGATACCTGATAAAATACTTCGTTTTGTGATAAGTTTATCTTAAGCAATTGATTCGTGTATAATGTCGCAAACTATTGTTGGTGAAAATGAATTTGAATTTATTATCAAATCTTTCTTGTAAGAAATGTTTTAGTAATAAAAAAAAATTAATTGATTGATTGATTTACCTTGATTTCTTTAATCATAAGGTGGTTCGTGGCAGTAGTCAACATCGTTTTAAATAACTCATGCATTTATTTAAAACAATTAAATCTATTGTTAAACAAAACCATTCCAGTTGAAAAAAGCTAGTCGTAGACTTAAGAATATGAATTAGCTATCATATTAAACAAAGAATCCTGCCTAGAAAGTAGATGTTGGCACGTTACTCTTCACCGTCACACGGGACCAGAACTAATGATCTCAAGACAAATTGATTTGACACTCTATATAGTAAGACATTGCTTTGTTACGTGATAGGTTAACATTTAATATAGTCTCTTATTTTAAATTACCTCTTTGGACTATAAGGTTAATAATTTAATTAGATTCAACAGTAATGCAGAACATTAGATGAATTAAAACGCTTCTTAGACACAAGAATATAAACATTGAAATAACGTGGGCAAGTTTACGCCAAAGCAGCCAGCCAGGAAAATCAATACCATGAGCGGATGATAATAATATGAAAGGGGAATGCCTTAGGTCCTATCAACCCATGAGTCGCTTCATTCATTTCATATTATATTATTTATTATCAGTCATATTTTTTATGCTAGGGGAGCTTCAAACTATATCGAACTAAAAATATCTGCATTCTATTGTGGTGATACAATCAGCGTTCCTGTTGGCAAGCGCGGTCATGGCGCATTCCAATCACTGTCGGTCCAATCCACGCAGTGGACAATAATAAGCAGGGGCCGGGAAATCCCGAGGTGAATTCCGATTAAATAAAGCGTATAGAGCGATACCGTCTCTTCTGATAATTATAGGCTCATCTTGGTTCTTACGGCGTGGCCAGTGTAGCAATACTATAGCTATCGAATATAGACAATCGTTGCGTAATGTGTGGTAAGTCGTGACAAATATTGATAAGGAAACCTTCACAAATGATAAACTTCAATGCGATAAGGAATAGTGTGAACGAAACATGGCAGAAGGTACTGTACTAGTGTTGATGTATCAATCAATCAATCACCTTCGCTTCATTTGACATCAGTGATAGTATAATATTCAGTGCGTTGAGTGCATGAAAAAAACAACTGTGGAAGTGCATGGACAATTTAGTATTGTTTACAATACCCGCGTACAGCGCGAGGTACGATTGCTTTGACTTACTTTTACACGTCATGTAAAATTATTTAAATTTTGTATACTATTTGCATATGTTATGCGAAGAACGACCGAACTACAGGTATGGAGGGTATGATAAACGCGATGGACCCTTCTTTATTATAATATTTACTGTGCTGCTGTGCACTTGCCTTAGTATTTTTTAGCCTAAATCATTTTTCGAAGATGAGTAACAACTATCATATTTTATAACAAGATACGTGAAGAAGAGCTTTGTGGAGTAAGAAATGGTATCTTGGTTTACTTTTATCGCCTGGTGTGAATGTACAGTAACTAATTTGTAGCGCAATTAGCTTGTTTGCTAATTAACTAAGACTACTCCTGCTACTACTACTACGATGTGCGACGGGGAAACGGCAGCCGTAGTGATTGACAACGGCTCCGACACCTGCAAGGTGGGACTGGCAGGCGATGACGCTCCTCGCCTCGTCTTTCCGTCCGTAGTGGGACGGCCGCGTCACCACCGAGTAGGGGAAGACGAGGCCTGCTACTTCGGTGAGGAAGCCCAGTCCGAGAGGGGTATTCTCACCCTCAGACATCCCCTTGAAGGCGGGAGCGTTAACAACTGGGATGATATGGAGGGGTTATGGCATCACGCTTACAAGCAGCTTCGAGTGGTGCCTGAGGAACAACCCGTCCTATTGGCCGACAGCCTTCCGTTATTCAAAGTAAATTGTGGCTTACGGATATTTAGCCTACTTACTAGACAACAATAGTTCAACATTGATGGAACGCACTCCTGGGCTTAATACTTTTTAGAGCAGATGAGGGAATACAGAATTAGAAACGCGTAAACCCGAGGGCTTGGGTGGTAATAGTAAAACTGAGAACCCGCTACAGTGGATGTCCGATGACCAAGTGTGAAAACGCGAGAAGGAATCTGAATAAGTTCTCATGAAAGAGGGGGAGATTCGTCTCACGGTCATCCAGGGATAGACCCCCTACAATAGGGCTTAGGGACTGCATCAGTTAAGTCACATGATATTACTACTACGAAGACCGGACCACTAGATACAACTATAGGGTACTATAGAGTATATATTTTGTTCACTGCATACATCTGGGCTAAAATAAACCTCGCTTGTAGCTTCTTGGCTTCATGAGCAATGATAAACTGCTTCCTTCCAAAGTTATATTTTTGTATTGCCAAAAGACAAACAAGAAAATCAAGTAAGTTGCCTACCTGACAATAGTTTTCAAACATATGTGAGCTCCATTGGGACATCCCTATAAGTGATATAAGAAGTGCAGACAAGAAATGAAGTACTTCGATTTAAAAAGTTAACAATACAATATATTAAACAGAAGTTGTATTTTATTTTTTGTTTTATTCGTCCAGTTTTCTGTCTCAGTACGAACGCGCAAAGATGACCCAGGTCATGTTTGAAACCTTCAATACGCCAGCCATGTATCTGGGAACACAAGCTGTGTTGTCTTTGTTCGCGAGTGGTCGCCTCACCGGGCTCGTGTTAGATGCTGGGGCCAGTGTATGGAACACAGTCCCAGTGTATGGAGGTAATTAGCTGATCAGTTCACAGCCTGGTATTATACTCACCGGGCTAGTGTTAGATGCTGGGGCCAGTGTATGGAACACAGTCCCAGTGTATGGAGGTAATTAGCTGATCAGTTCACAGCCTGGTATTATACTCACCGGGCTAGTGTTAGATGCTGGGGCCAGTGTATGGAACACAGTCCCAGTGTATGGAGGTAATTAGCTGATCAGTTCACAGCCTGGTATTATACTCACCGGGCTAGTGTTAGATGCTGGGGCCAGTGTATGGAACACAGTCCCAGTGTATGGAGGTAATTAGCTGATCAGTTCACAGCCTGGTATTATACTCACCGGGCTAGTGTTAGATGCTGGGGCCAGTGTATGGAACACAGTCCCAGTGTATGAAGGTAATTAGCTGATCAGTTCACAGCCTGGTATTATACTCACCGGGCTAGTGTTAGATGCTGGGGCCAGTGTATGGAACACAGTCCCAGTGTATGGAGGTAATTAGCTGATCAGTTCACAGCCTGGTATTAAACTCACCGGGCTAGTGTTAGATGCTGGGGCCAGTGTATGGAACACAGTCCCAGTGTATGAAGGTAATTAGCTGATCAGTTCACAGCCTGGTATTATACTCACCGGACTAGTGTTAGATGCTGGGGCCAGTGTATGGAACACAGTCCCAGTGTATGGAGGTAATTAGCTGATCAGTTCACAGCCTGGTATTATACTCACCGGGCTAGTGTTAGATGCTGGGGCCAGTGTATGGAACACAGTCCCAGTGTATGGAGGTAATTAGCTGATCAGTTCACAGCCTGGTATTATACTCACCGGGCTAGTGTTAGATGCTGGGGCCAGTGTATGGAACACAGTCCCAGTGTATGGAGGTAATTAGCTGATCAGTTCACAGCCTGGTATTATACTCACCGGGCTAGTGTTAGATGCTGGGGCCAGTGTATGGAGCACAGTCCCAGTGTATGAAGGTAATTAGCTGATCAGTTCACAGCCTGGTATTATACTCACCGGGCTAGTGTTAGATGCTGGGGCCAGTGTATGGAACACAGTCCCAGTGTACGAAGGTAATTAGCTGATCAGTACACAGCCTAAGTGTATGGTCTCTGTCTCTGTATGAAATTGTGGTTGAGATAGAGTCTACTAGCCACGACAAGTATATAGTGTCCGTGCTTTGTCTTTTCCATAAACAACAATAACAATGTTTTTTGTTTTTTTTATTTATTTATTTTCCTCTTTTTGTACATTACACATTTGGATTTTTTTTCTTGTACCTGCGGAAATACCTGAACCAATAAACATAGGTATGTTGGGGTGACATAAAAGGTCAAACACGGTAGCCTACATGAAATCCATTACTAAAACGCAATTTGAACGTAGAACGTAGAAGAGTAAAAATATATAGTCAACTATATATTTCAGCGTGTTGTAAATCAAATAATTATAAGAACTGTTTTGAACAAAATTTCATACAGTGCAGATTCATTTTCATAAACATCAATACAAGTACCTATAATACCGATCATTATGTTGGGATAGACATTTTATCTGTCTAAACTCTGTACCACATCAAGTGTCAACCTTGTGCACGGGCTAAGCCCTCGAGTTATGCATTGTCTGGCGGATCGGGGTTGGAAGTTGATGTGGTGCGAACTTTAACAGGTCACACTCTCAACTATGCAATATCTCGCCCCAGCAACGCCGGCCGCGACTTGACTTACTACTTGACGGAGATTCTCACCGAGCGTGGATACACCTTCACTACCACGGCTGAGCGAGAAATCGTTCGTGACGTCAAGGAGAAGCTCTGCTACGTCGCTCTGGACTTCGAGCAGGAGATGGCCACCGCCGCCTCTAGCAGCTCGCTCGAGAAGTCTTACGAACTTCCCGACGGACAGGTAAAGATTTCGCGCACTTGCTCTATTTCACTCTATGGTAGAACTAGACGTCTTCGTACGCACTTCCCGACGGACAGGTAATAATAATTACTGCAGAACCGTTCACTTCAAAATTACCCATATAGTTTGTTAAAGAAATATGGTACCAACTTCCCAAGGAAGGGGTAATAACATACCCAGGCTCCAATCATTTCAAATTTTCCAACACTGAATGCGTTATAAAGTTCTTTACATAACTTCATGCACTAAAGCCCACAATCTTGGTTTCCTTCAACTAGAGGTTTCTTGGAATAAACAAATAATTAATTAGCTTGTCTTTTTTTACAACATAAAACCTTTGACACGGACAGTTAAACGGTGTTGTTGACCAGTTGACAGAAGTATGCCATACATTTATTTCCATTACTGCATTGTACAGTAATTCTACATTATGATACAGATTAAATTAAGTTTGTGATTCACGTTTTTTGTCAACTGATACTGATTATTCGTATTAATCTTATTAGAGACAATAATATGTTTAACGTATATTAATCGTACATAAAATATCACAACAATATTAGAGTTATGTGAGAGAATTTTAAACCAATCGACGCTGCCGAATAATTCAGCTCCCTCTCCCCAACCTGGACGTCAGTCTCTTTATGTGTGTAGGTAGTAAATAGTAATAATGTATTGATGCAAGGATGTGACTTCCAGAAACTCGTCATTGGAAGCTTACAAGTTCCTCGTTGTGCCACCAGGTGATTACAGTGGGTACTGAGCGGTTCCGCTGTCCCGAGGCCTTGTTGCAGCCGGCACTGTTGGGTACGGAGGGCTACAACGTGCCAGAGAACGCATGCAACACAGCCTAGAGGTGTATTAGTTCCTCGTTGTGCCACCAGGTGATTACAGTGAGTACCGAGCGGTTCCGCTGTCCCGAGGCCTTGTTGCAGCCGGAACTGTTGGGTACGGAGGGCTACAACGTGCCAGAGAACGCATACAATACAGCCTAGAGGTGTATTAGTTCCTCGTTGTGCCACCAGGTGATTACAGTGAGTACCGAGCGGTTCCGCTGTCCCGAGGCCTTGTTGCAGCCGGCACTGTTGGATATGGAGGGCTACAACGTGCCAGAGAACGCATACAACACAGCCTAGAGGTGTATTAGTTCCTCGTTGTGCCACCAGGTGATTACAGTGAGTACCGAGCGGTTCCGCTGTCCCGAGGCCTTGTTGCAGCCAGCACTGTTGGGTATGCAGGGCTACAACGTGCCAGAGAACGCATACATCTCAGCCTAGAGGTGTATAAGTTCCTCGTTGTGCCACCAGGTGATTACAGTGAGTACCGAGCGGTTCCGCTGTCCCGAGGCCTTGTGGCAGCCCGCACTGTCGGGTATGGAGGGCTACAACGTGCCAGAGAACGCATACAACACAGCCTAGAGGTGTATTAGTTCCTCGTTGTGCCACCAGATGATTACAGTGGGTACCGAGTGGTTCCGCTGTCCCGAGGCCTTGTTGCAGCCAGCACTGTCGGGTATGGAGGGCTACAACGTGCCAGAGAACGCATACAACACAGCCTAGAGGTGTATTAGTTCCTCGTTGTGCCACCAGGTGATTACAGTGGGTACCGAGCGGTTCCGCTGTCCCGAGGCCTTGTTGCAGCCAGCACTGTTGGGTATGGAGGGCTACAACGTGCCAGAGAACGCATACAATACTGTCTTGAGGTGTGATCAGGAAGTGAGGGCACAACTTTTTGCCAACATTGTAATGTCAGGAGGTAGGTACCCCTGTTGACGTTTAACCGCGGTATTATCAGGTAGATAACAATAATAATTTTTCGGAGGAAGCGTAGCCAGCAGAAGGGCAGGGATTCACCGGTAATGATATATGGTTCTTCCAATTTTAGCCAATTAACAAGAGCTTTGATTTTTACAAGAACATGATTACACTTTAAGTAGCATATTGTTACATGTACAGATAATGAAATGTGACTTTACAAGAGTTTTGTTTATTACAAGAAAATGAATATTTATTGGTTATTTAGGTTGCACATTGTTCCCCGGTATAGCTGAGCGTGTGCAGAAGGAGGTTAGTGCGCTTGCGCCGCCCGGCACCAAGGTCAAGGTCATTGCTCCCCCTGACAGGAAACATGCGGTCTGGAGGGGAGGTTCCCTCGTCGCCTCACTCCCCACCTTCAAACAGGTCAGTCGCGTCATGCAAGTAAATCATTCATGACTTGAGTCAAGTAATAATTGATGTCAAGTAGTTGCGCACACTGGGTGTGTACACGATAACCTGCACATTCACGTCACTATCACATTAACTATGTAAGAATAATGTCGTTGTACTTGCACCAATAACCATATAAATATTAAACACTAAATTAATTAATATTTTTAATAGAAAATAAAAGTTTGCTAGTTGCATTTCTCTTCATTAGACTAACCTGGGCTGGCCATAGATTTGATCAAACGGTTAATCATGGGCACCACAAGAGCCACCACAAAATTGCAAATTTCACTTTCTATTAATTATTAATAGGTCTACTCATCTTGTGAAGGGGTGGTTAGATTTCCATGATTCTAGAGCTATACATTATATGCACACAATTGGTTAGCAATGTGATATTCTAAAGTAAAAAGGTAGTTTCTGTTTGGTGAATTTCTATACAATGTGATCGTTCTTATATTTATTTGAACTTATTATGTTATAATAAAAATCCATGACAAACTAGACTAGTTCCTCAAAATAGTTAATTTGCTGTTTGTTGGTTTGTCAATATTAAAATTGTGTGCATGCATACATGTTTTATGAAGTGTAGGCCTATAGACTGTTACTATTTTATTTGTATTTACTAGATGTGCATTACTAAAGAAGAGTATAACGAGTTCGGGCCGTCCATGGCGCACCGCAAGTTCTTCTAGAGAAACACTCGTACATGGTTAAACAAGGTAACCAAGTATGTACATCATATAATATGGAGACAACAACTAACTTATAAATGTCACTATAGAGAACGAACTGTTGACTAAATCGCTTTACAACATGTTTATAGCATAATTATGTTGAATAACTAGTGTACTTGTGATATCAACTTGTGTGTGTGTAAAATGTAATTTGCATTATCATATTATTATTATTTTGTATGATTATTATATTGTATTGCACTCGTGGGTCGCTGACCCGTTGTCAATAAAGATCCAATCAATCAATCAATCAATCATTGTAGTTTGGAGTTCAGATTGACATGCTTCTTCTCTAGCTTTACGTTTCAATTGTTCTTTATCTTTGAATGTAGATTAAGGTTAAAAACACACGGCTGCTCTTTTGAGTGAATCATACGAGGAAAGCGCTTATCTGTTCTCAGGTGAACGGGTACAATTGAACCCGGCACCTCCACCAACACCGTCAGCACCCGACTTGTTCGCCTAGGACGGGCGATATTTTTTATTTATATTACTATATTATTTATATTATAATCGTCTTTCGGTGCGTGTAAAGCATGGACGGACACAATATGGCACTATAATCTGTCTGGACACCACCAATGCCAATGACAAATCCATAACGATGAATGAAATAATAATAATAAAAAAAAAACATAAATCTGTGGCTTTGTCTCAAACTGTTCGCCTGTGTTCAAAGGTTGGTAGTGCTGGCTTTCTGAGCTGCCGATCTTGCCATAACGCTGAATAAAGTGTTGATCGTGGTGAAGAGAGAGTAGGAAGTTTTCGAGGCCTAGAACCAGAAGGAGATTGTTAGTATAGAGCTGTTCAAACGATAAACATGTACGCATTGTAACATAATTCACAAGAATCAATAAATCTGAGGGCATACGTTTAAATAAAAACCATGAAATAGAATATTACTAAAAAGGCTTAAACTTTAAAACTTGTAAGATAAACAGAAAAATGAAGGAGTTATCCACATTTCAACAAAATGATTTGAACGCGGATTTATGAAAGCCAATCAATAAAATACAACAATGAAATTAAAATATGTGCTTTAGGTACCATAATGAATAACGTAGACAAACGTTAACCATATACAAAAAAATGAATGGATGTAAACGAATACATGTCATATTTTCTCACAAAGGTCCAAAGAGGCTGACGAAGATGAACATTTTAAAAAAAGTGTTATCCCTCTCAACTAAAATAGCTTTTCTATTACTTGAAAATATTTTGTTTTAGTTCACCTCCGATATCAATAATGCCTCTTTTGAAAGTCCCCTACTTTTAGATATTGACGGGGAAACCCCAATGTATAGTATTCAGAATTTCACATATCGACGAATCATGTAAATTGTATAAGAAGCGCTGCATTACTTCATACACTAACCATACAGCATAAACGCTCTAAAAAATTGTATTTTATATAAATATTTATATATAATGTATAGATGCAGACCGTTAGCTCAAATGGGAAGACTACCGGACAATAGAGGCGGAGGCTCTAATAAATTATGTATCGTGCATTTGTTTTGTTGGCTGTCATTGTAGCCACCCCCTCTATATATATAATATACAGCCCTATAATAAGATGATGAAGCATACCCTAGTGAACATCTCCAGGGACACCTCGAGGTAGCCGGCAACCAGCATCCCCTGTGGTTTGTTGGCTGTGGAGATGACAATGTTCATGTATTTCTTGAACTCTGTTGTAGCATCGAGCCACGCACATGCGTACACCGCCTCACGCACGTTGGAGCACTGGAAGAAAGATTTGTTGGAATACTTTTTAAATCATTTGTTATTTTTAAAATAATATATTCCCTCATCAATTTTTTTTAGAGTTTTCAGTAAGAAAGTTAAGAGATATGGTTTCAGGAATTTCTGTCAACAAAATGTACTATTTATGTATTTATACAATAACAGCCTCATGCACAAAGATTTGCGGACGCAAAGTTACCGCTCGTTAAAAATGGCGGACTTGCAGACGCAGATAAATTTGCGGAAATCCGAATGCACAAAGCGTTCACGCAAGTCCGCCATGATGCTCGTTTAATTTACCGCTGCAAGTTCCAATACTTCTTTTACCGACGTGGCCGACTTTACCCGAACCAATCACGGGTCTAGGATCTCGGAACGCATGACGAGATTTAAACCAGACAATGATTTCGAACATTTGTAAGCACTGTGCAGAAAACGTTTTGACATTTGACATTTTTGTCATTTTGTGGGGGTGGTGGCGGGGGGCAGGTGGGAAATAATTATAAACGCACAACCAAGCCTTTTTCTAAATGCTTATGGCCTACATGATTCAGGTCTGATATAATGAAATTTTATTTTATTCCCTGTTGTTGTTGTTGTTGTTGTTGTTGTTGTTCGGGGGGGGGGGGGGATAAACAAATAAACACACGAAGTCAGCTAAATGATGGCTTTTGTCTGTGATTCAGGCCTGTTATAATGACATGTTATTTTATTCCCTGTTGTTGTTGTTGTTGTTGTTGTTTGGTGGGTTGGGGGGGGGGGGGGAATAATTAAAATAAACACACGAAGTCACCTAAATGATGGTTTTTGTCTGTGATTCAGGCCTGTTATAATGACATGTTATTTTATTTCCGTTTTTTTTTTTTGGGGGGGGGGGGGGGGAGTGATATTTATCCTTGTAATAATGAAATTTTATTTTATTCCCTGTTGACACATGTGACATAGAACGTACGGGCATCGACATAAATCAGCCTAGAATCTAGTGTATTCCCATTAGGGCTTGGGTCTATATCTAGCTCATGGTTCTTACGCGGGCCTAGACCTAGCCTAGTGTAGGTAATGGTATGGAAATCCAGAATGGTCAGTGCTATTTGCATAATAGGTGGTCTGAGCTTAAGCCTAGTGGCCTAGTACTTGGTATGTACTGGTAGGCCTATACGTTGGTCTAGGCTAAACTATAACGTAGGTTTACTGTTACTACACCAAGAATATAATTGTATTTGTATTCTCTCTACGCTACGATTTACGGCGGTATCCCCAGGTTTTTGCGAGGTTTCGTATGCCGGATCCTAGGCCTACACAGCCTACGCGGCGTAGGGTAGGCCTAGGCCTAGGCGTCTTAAGCCTAGACCTATGCCTACCTAGCTGTTTACACAGAAAGTGTTTATTTATTTTTCGTCTACGACTGAACTGAAGCTGTCAATACCACAAGTTGCTAAGCCCTAGAAGCCCGTGCTCTAGGCCTAGGGCTAGCTAGGCCTAGGGCCTCACGATACGCCTGCTTATAGCCCAGGCCTAGGGCTGAGCTGAGGTCTTAGTTATACTTTCTGGGTTTTACACACATTTAGATTTGTTATGGCGTGTAGCTAGACACTCAGCACTAACACATGGTTTACAAGTATGCTTGCCGAGGCCAATATTAAAAGGAGACTTATCTGAACGTCAATTGGAAGGTACCGTAACTTTTTCCTATCGCACATTCTTGAATCTTCACGAAGATCTTCGACTCAAAGTGGAGCCAAATGTTTCGGCAGATAATAACTAGTATTAAAAATGTAATCCGGAACTTCCAATACGTTGCTGCAATCTCTAAAACACGAGATCGCGGGAGCCCGTTGTCCACCGTATTTGACAGGGCCGCCATTTTATCTATTTGTGGGACGGTCGAGGCAGCCGCAACTTTAAGGAGCTCTCGCAAATATTTGCGTCGGTAAATCCTTTTGTGCATTCGGTTTCATTGATTTGCGGGCGCAAGGCAAAAGTTGCGTCTGCAAGTGGCTTTGTGCATGAGGCTGTAAATCATTATGTTTTGATAAAACGTATACATATTATTAACCTTCCCGACACGCAAATACAGTAGAAACGAACAGTCTCAGGATTTCAATAAAACAACGAATATAATATGACAAAATGTGATGATTGCCATGGTTTATTTGCCCTTAAAATCAAATCTCTGACGTCACTTGCTTGTCTCCTAATATTATTATTATTATTATTATCCGAATAATGAAACAAGTTAATTAAATAAAGGAAACAATAATTACTGGGCTCATTAAACAATAATAATAATTATTATTAATATTTTCATATAAAATGAATGTATACTTGTCATTCATTTGATTCGTGTTAGCCGATTATGTACACATTTTCGCATCTCATGCTCACCCAAGCCAGGGTTAGAACCGCAACGGTTTATAACGCTGGCTAATAGGTTGACGACGTACTTGTCCATGTATTTGTTTGCCTCACCTCTTCTGTAATCAGGGTCGCCAAGAAACAAGAGAAGAACAACTCGATCACTGACGCCATCATAACTTGCATCATTCCGATCGCCTTAGCGTCGATATGAGGTATCTACACACAGACAACAGACATCCCATTAAGAATGTAACGATTTTATCAACAATCTTAGACACTCACGTAGGCTAAACGTAGGGTAAACTGGGCCACATAAATAAATTGGCAATAGCAGAACATAGCTTCAACGAAGGTCATCGCATTAATTTCGAGGAGACAAGAGCTTTAGCTGTAACAATGCATTATCGGTCCCGTCTTGTCCCGGAAGCCATTGAAATTGTAAAGCACCCAAATAATTTCAATCGGCAAGATGGACTGAAGTTGAGCCACATTTGGAGACCTACTATAATATACATCGCATCAACAACGCGCGGGAAACACGGCGAGCGCTATCGGAGATGACGTCAGGAGATAACGACGGAGTCGAACCGGTAGAACAGGCGCGGGGTGGCTCACGAGTGAGAACGATATGCGGTAAATAATAGGGCTTGTCACAGTCACAGAGTGGAGCTGGACCGAGTAGGTTTCATTCTGTGACTTCTTCAAGTTTTAGCTCTGAAGATGGGAAGTGTTACCTGCCCGAAACGTCAGCTTTTAAGCGATAATCGACGCGGCTATACCCGAAAGCTAAGTTCAAGTTTATTAATCTTAGACACATTTTTCTATACAATACACGATAAATGATACTTTATTGTGTTGGAAACTCACACCTATGTGTGCTATTTTTGCTATTTTTGGAAAACTATTTTATCATAAAATAATTAATTAATTTTTCGTAGGAATACCTGTTATAGGATGCACACCAGTTTTACCTGATGTGCCTTTCTTGAGATTACTAACTACGAATGTTAGGGTGTTTAGATATTTGGAAGTGAATGTCAAAGGACTGTTATAGTAGGACTCAATTCAACATTTACCTTTACGACTGAGTAAAACCTCGCGATAAATCCTTCAGTCAGGATTGCCGGTGGCTGGAATCGAACCACGAGGATCTCCCGAGTAAGAGTCTCGCGTTTTATCGCACTATGAAGTATAAATAGATCTACAAGCAAACGGGGGCTGATAAAAATACAATTCCTCTTACCAGAGCGATGTAGTATGCTATGAGTGCAGTCAGCCCAAGGTAACAGATGATTTGAAACATCAGCATGGGATTAAAGGTTGAGCCAATCATACTCCATAACCTGAAATAACGATTATTAAAAATAAAAAAGAAACTCACTTATACGTTCACAAGTGGATAGCCATTTTACTGAAAATGTATAACAGAAATATCATTCATGTACATCATAAACAGAGGACTGAATTGAATGAAGTTTATAACATAAAATGTGCAGTTTTTAGCTGAAGATTCACTTACAGCTTTTACACACAACCTTACATTAAATACATTAAGAACTTACTGAAGAACTGCTTGGTGATGTTGCACATTCTCAATAAACAGTCGTTTCATCTCCACCGAGATCAGAAACTGTTTTGAAGACTGTTTTGCCTCTCGTCGATCTTGTTGAGATTTTACCCTCCACCAAACGCACTCATCGCTGGGCTTTCTTCTTAAACTTTCCAGCCCCGTACTGTAGTACTATGGAATATTTAGGTTATATTTTGGTGTAAGAATCTTATGGAGTAACTGTATGAATTGATAAGCTAATTATTTGAATTAGTTATTATTTAGTATTACACACTATATGGACATGCTGTATTTTGTTAATGCCAAGCATACAGCACACGGTATACACATGAGCTGGCTTGCTGAGGTTAGATGGTGTATGTAATAATGTGAAATGTAATTAAATATCAAAGAAGGGATTGTGAGGAGTTGACTTTGGCCATCATGGTGCATCTCACTCCGGGGGTAACACATTATTTGAGTAGAATCAACCAATTTTGTCATTAGAATTACTTGAAATGTGATAATAAAATTTAGTAATATAGTAACCACTACCTACACAAAGCTCGTTTGCATTATCATTCAGGTATGTTATACCTCATACCCACCCACAACTCTATTGAATGTACGTGTTACAATAGTCCTTGCAGGTGAATCTTTCTCCATACTTACCGACAACTCGTTTTGATGTCCTGTGTTCCTGATCCGCACAGAGTTTCTCTCCCAGCCACGCCCCTCTTCCAAGGTCCTTGCTGAGGGGTGTCTGCCGAGGTTAAGTGACGGGTCAGCAACATCTTCAAGGTTACGCTGACGTTGCTGTGAGCGTGATCTCCTGGAACCTTCTTGCATCTCCAGTTTCCGTGGATGGGGGAGGTTTCTGTTCGGTTTGAACGTCCTTGAATCGCTTTTCACGCCCTGTTGTCCTTGGTGAGAGGGATTCCTGTTTAGTCTGTAGGTCCTTGACACCTCTTGCATCCCCTGTGGTCCTGATGCAGGGATGATTCTGTTCGGGTTTTCAGGCAGGGTTCGCGAATGTATCCGCATGTCTCCTAGTCCTCGAAGGGGTAATTCGCTGATGAGTTTGAGCTCTAAGGCTCTTGAGTTCTCCTCACTCAGGCCTCTCTCCTCGATGTTTTTAACGGCTCGTTCGCGGATGTTCAAGAACTTGTGATTAATCAGCTTCAGCTGACCGACGATGTTGACCAGCCAACAAATGAACAGAACGTCGCTCGCCGCAATCATGGTCGCGTAAAGATGCAACTCGAGACCCAAGCCCAGATAGGTGAGCTCGAAAGCGGGAAACCCTTTCTCGTCGTACGGGAACCACCCTCTGCAATTGCAAGATGGTGTACGTTAATGTATGCATTTATTTTGTACTGCATGTAAGTGTTTTCATATATTATGAGCAGTCACTTCAAATAGGGTACTTATTTTATTTCCTACATTATGCATCCTATCAACAATTTAGGTAATATGTTTTGAATAATGGGAAAGAAATACCAAAAAACTGTATTATATACGAGTCCCTAGAACACCTTATAGATACGTTCGCCATAGACAAGGAACTCGTGTCCAATAAAACATCAGTATTTGAAAATTGGGGCTCGCTAGTCGGCAACGAACCACTCGTCTATGACCAAAGCATGCATTTATATCTGTAAGGTTGTCTCTGGACACGTAGAAAACAAACTATATTGATGTAATAGTTTATTGAGTTTGCCTTTGGATACCAAATGGTTACGAGTGTGATCATTATATCTATGTTTAAAATATTATGACTTGTTGATTTCAATTCCAGACCCAACCCTCAACAGAGAGGTCAGATATCTACTTTATCGACTCTTCCTGCCACTATGCTAGGCCCACAGGCATAGAAACTGCGTGCGCACGTGTTAGCAGCAAGACAATAGGCAACACGCGTACGATTTTTTTTGTTAAACCAAACACTTAGTTTAATAGTATCAGATACAAAAAGTATATTAATGCAAGTCCTAAGTAAAAAAGAAATTTTTAAATAGGTTTAATGTGGTCGCATTTATTGAAGTTTAAACTCGGGGATCTGAAACGCGTACAGGTGGCTGTGACGCAATGATTCTGTAGACGTAGCGTAACAGACCAATCGCTGAGGCGGTGAGCGTACACAGTACAAAACCATGACGTCAAATCCACTCTACATGGCGGCGGCTCGTTTTTCGCGCCCTTCTATTTATCGTTACTAAATCAATTATTTTGAGGCATAGACTGATCCGTTTTTCAAAATTCAAAGACACAAAATTATTAAATGAGATACAAGGTATTTAAAAATCGATTAAAATTTTCATACGCGTGTTCCCTATTGGTCGAGGTTCGCTCCTGGATACATTCCTTCACCTGTACCTTGACTGTGATTACATGGTAATTTCAAGAAATGTTTTGAGGCTGTATGTTTACCTGGCCTGAAGTCGTCGATGAGGTAGGCCCAGCATGATAAAGAAGGACACATTAAAAAACAAGCAAAACATGTTGAATACTGCAACAGTCGTTCGACTTAAAAAGTTACATATAAGATCAACTTTGTTCATCAGGTCCGCTTCATAATCGTCTTCGCTCGGATGCTGCGCACGCATCTCTTTCAGAATAAGATACATGTTGCTTATCTTATCAGTTTGGTGGAATATGGTGGCTATCTTGGACACTGCTACGAAGAACTGTAACACGTAGATAAGATCTTCCATACATCCGGCCGGGTCGTCTAATGATGTGTAGACGTCTACTAGGTACGTCACCAGTATATGGTAGACGGTGTTTATGTAGAGTATGTAGATGGACACGTAGCGACAGGTACTCTGCCACGTTTTGGGCTCCCCCTTCGGTCTCCACACACCTGGAAGGGAACACGTTCAAGGTTAAGAGGGGCTGAGGTCCACAACCTAGGCCTGAACCATCCAGGGCCACGGAACTCCTCCTATAGACCGGGGATATTCTACCCCACAGATATACCCACATATCCCACGACAAATTGCAAGAAGTTACAGTCTATGTACGAAGTGTTCAGAATAACGGAATTTTTAGCAGATACATACACACACCCCTTCTTGATCTTGCAAATATACATGTCGCTTTTGCAACAATATTCTTATGGACCAACCCAGTGCTTGAAATTATAAGGAGAGGGGGATGTGGCATGCATAAAACGTCTCTTCCCATAAGAAAATTTGCAGTTTTCTACTTATTTTAAAATCATTATTATATAGTATATACATCATCTTACCGTGCCGAGTGGGTGTATAGTATAAGGAGGAGAGGGGAATGACATCGTTCTCTAGTTGCATTCCACTTTGTATGGCTTTTCGACAGCTCATTGATCTAAATAACGCTTTCCCAAACAGCCATAAGAATATTTTCATATACATATCTTATGTTTATATCTGGTCGCTGCTTTACTGTTTTAATCTATAAAATGTACTGTTCGTTATTTGAGAAAAAAATAAATATCTATATATTTATGTTTATATGTATTTATTTATGAGTAGGTGGGAAATTTGATTGACCCGCGAAGTAAAGAGCTAAAATAAAGAATGAAAGTCAGTGAACACAAAATTAATTCTGTTTCTCGTTAACATAGTGTTGAGGTTCGTTATGGAAGTATGCTTGGAAACAGTATTAACTTCGATCTCTAATTTTATTTTTAAACTTGTAATCATAGGATTCCATTCTGTATATTAATCATGCATAATTTATTAAGTTTATAATTAAAATGTACCGCAGGGCGTGGCTAGATTCGTTATAGTACGTACTATAATAATATTAACAAGAAGAAATATCTCCTACAAAATTCAATCAATAAGTAATAATATCTCGTGAAACGGGTAAGCGGCGGGCATTCCTGTGATATAAACGGATAGAAGTATAGCTCGCAAAGGGTAGAACGCGAAAGTCCGAAAGTTGGCGGTTCGATTCGGTCGCTGAGCAATCCCGACTGAAAGTTTATCCTAAGAGTTTGTTCTGACACAAGCTGGGACTGCAGGGGTCATATAATTGCCTTGACCTCGAACAATGCCCCTAAAATATTTAAATACTCTTCATCATTTTGACTTAGACCAATCTAGATGATGACCTTTTGGGCTTTACTTCTCATATTTTGGCAACAATTCTTCGAGACAATGCGTGGTGATCATGACAATATACCACATGGTATTCATTATCAAGCCAGGATTTGAATACATGGAACGCTGTTTACTAACTATGTATGTAAGTAGTAACTACCACCATCTAATCGCCCGGGGCCAACCATACGCTGACCTTGACTTTAGTAGGCCTATGTTGTATTTTTCATGTTTTTCTATTATAACGTTTTCAAATCAAATAGCAAGTCACTGTTTCTTAAGTGTGCAGTTGAATTCTTAAACCTAGGTGTTCATATCGGAGCTTACTTATTCTTTCATTAAAATTAATTAACTTCTCTTAGCTGTTGCAAAACAATCGGCGAATGGATTACATGAAATCCACAATGATTGGATCGAGTTGTCGGTATACTGTTAGAATAATAATGATCAATGATTTGTTGTTTTATTATTTTTTGTTATTTGATATAAATGTATCAAATATGTTACCAGTAAAACGGTTTTCGACATCAAAACTAGAACAAAATATAAAACCACAAATTGATCGCCCCGCCCTCTTCGATCAAAATCTCAATGACAGTAATAAAGGGATAGAATACACTAATGACCAATTGTGACAGAACGCTTCTTGGTATGAAATATTCTCATTCCTCTGTCTACAACAATGACATGACGTGTGTACGTGATGATGGCCGCTTCGGCGCTTTGTGTAGGAACTGTAATATTAATATCTAATGGACGGCGGACGTCACGGCCATTGTTGGCGGCCATATTCCCGTACATTAGGTATTGGCAAATAGGTTGTATACTAAGAGTAAGGTATTTGGTATTGGGGTTCCAACATAGCGGCCATCATCCCGTACCTGTACGTCGATTCGTTGTTGTTGGCAAACAAATTAGTAAATTGAATTTGCATACCAAGATGGCAACCATGGACGCTTCTGATTGGACAAAACAAGTTAGCGACGCGTAAACTATAGGGAGTATTCACGTGACGTCACATCGGCCATATTGGAGGCCACCTGGTACTATTTCAAGTTTCATTTAGCTGTCAATAGAAAACGAATAATATTGTTTACGGGGAAATATGACAAGTTTGAACACGTAGGCCTATATCCCCCGATAAATGGTACGAAAATTATTATTGTATGTCTTTGTAAACGATTAGAAGAGTAATCGAGACAAAATAGTTTGTTTATGTTGATTTTAAGTAATAATAGCAAACCAAAGTTAGAGAACAGTTGAATTTGCATCAAACGCCAGCTGAAACCATTGACCTTAAATTTAATATACGGTCGATGGCTGAAACATAGTAACAATGAACTACCAATCACATGCCATTGTGGCCTCCAATGTGGCCACCATGCGCAATACGTGAATACACCCTATGCTGATTCCTTGTTGTAGACAAACAAATTAGTATATTGAATTTGCATGCCAAGATGGCAACCATAGACGCTTCTGATTGGACAAAACAAGTAAGCGACGCGTAAACTATTTCTCCCATAATATCTCGTCGTTTAGAGACAATTAAAAATAATTAAAATCGCCTTTCAACAATAGCAAGTTTTCATTTAATATGCTGTTTTGTCATAGAATTCAATAAGTTCGACAAACATATTGAACCGTGCAATGTGGGCATACAGCAATGTACATGAGCAAACATTCAACATTAAATTAATCTTTACACAAACCTAATAATCACGGAGACTAGCAATAACAACTTCAGGACCTGTATCCCAGGCAACATGCTGTAGTCACGTACTATAAACAAGTGGCCTGCACTCCAGTCCGCCTGTTCACTTTTATTGTTGTTGCTTTTCATGCTATTCGAAGAGATAAGGGGTGATATAACTTAAATAAGAGAAAATATTTCAATTTAAGTTGACATGACTTGCAAAAGTCATGTTTTTAATGTATCTTGTGGGATTTTAACCCCCGTCCTTAATTGATGTACGCCCAGCACTAGCGCCCCAATCGCATCAACAACCACATCCTACGCTAAAGATGAATCATTACATCTTTATAACACTAACTAAAACTAATGCATTAAACAATAATTACCTAGATAATATAAAGTCTTCATATTCAAATCCAGACTTGGTCCCCTCAGCTGATCCATTGTGTCGCGTCGTGTTTATTGCCAGCACTAAACTTGTTATTGTCACAACAGGGAGTGACTATGCCCGCCGCATAACCTTCCCTCAACCTGACCTTCACCGAAGTATGGGCGTGTCATTGACAAACAGTATCGTATACAATACAACCATGAACACTGAATATTGCAAACCGTTTCCGATGGGTTCCCCACATACCGTGAACTATTATTGATTGTGTATATTATATAAATTATAGCCTACGTTATGTTGACATGCGTTTGTCAACACGTCATTGTTTTTGATAATAATACTGAAAGGCTGGAGGGTGTTAAATATTTCAAAACAATATGATATTTTCCAAAAGCAGCAACGGCTACACACAACAGCTATTAACGGAGATATTTTACGCGTTGGTGATTTTTGATTGGTCCAGTGGTTTTTAGCATCCCTGCTTAGAAGGTCCCGGGTTCAAATCCCGCTTTAGACAGAAGTTTTTTAACTTCGAATCCAATATGGATTTATTTCCATCACTTTTAGTCTTAGGAATAAGAACGGTGACTTTAGAGCCGTTCTAGCAACGATAATCACTCAATACATTCAAAGATGTTCTGAATCAGCCTTTGTTGATTGCGACATTTGTCCGCGCAGGTGTTCGCACTGTCCAACCACTGATTTACATATTTCATATTTAAAATATCGATCTTTGGTTGGTTATTGATCACTCGTCGATGGGTTCAGAGCCTGCAGGGTTGGCCTGGCGCTTTTAAAGTTCACTGCTGAAAATCAGTTATGTGACTGAGTGGGTAGACTCTAAATATGAATTTATTTTATTTGAATTATGAACGAAGCGACTGAGAATATAACAATATACACCACTTGCGATCTGTGGATGATGTACGGTATGATTATAAGGATGAACCCAGACACATTGTCTAAAAAAATGGTTGTAAGCTATTCTTGATTTCAATGATTTGATTGGAAGTTATAATCAATTCTAGAAGGTTTTAGTTTTGTATTTTCTAATATTTCATGTTCTAGAAAGACATTTTCTCTTAATAGGGTATTTGTTTTTTCTTAACTGTTGGTCTATAAATTATATGGTATACCTGCAACTGCGTTTTTGTAGGTTTCGTACAGTGATAACATACCTTATTTCTTGGGAATTATGAAATCCCACTTGTCTTGTCATTTCATAAAGCCAAAGTCATGAACAGTTGTATGTTTCTGTTGGTGTACTGTTTTGAAAGAATAAAATTTCACTAGTTTCACACATTTGTAAAAATGTAAATGAACAAGAAAAAATGCGCATTATTCTATGTAAATAATTCATGAGCTCAGAATGTATAACACACAGATATCTAAAATTTGATGATCTCTCTGAAATGTTATTGTATGCCTCTTTAATAATGTCTAGTTGTATTTTATGTACTGTATAGCTTCTAAAACAGGTTCGTAGTATGTACTGTCTATAGGCCTATAGCTTCTAAAACAAGTTTAATAGTATGTACTGTCTATATCTTCTTAAACCGGATAGAATTACGTGAGAATAACACGTAAGAATACGGTTGGACATTCCATATTTCGGTCAGTTGAGGTCACTTCTGTGGTAATTGAACTGGAACTAGCCTAACCGGGCGTGAAAACCCGATTGAAATGAATACTGAAAATGAAAATCTACAATTAATTAATTAATTTGCAAATTTGCAGCTATTGTAGCCATCGGTTGGCCCATCGGGTGTAGGTGTAGGGTAGCGTTGCGGGTTGTCATGACGACCGACGTAACCAGGCAGGTAAAAGGGTTGGTTGTAATATCGACGATGGAGATATTGTGTTCTCGAAGTTGCTCAGAGATGTCGTTGCTTCCTCGCTACAGTCGTCACTGATAGAGGTGATTTGGGACGGCATGGGTTCGATTCCAGACACCAGCAATCTTGAGTGTCGTTACTCGAGGTTTTCCTTAACTACACGGTGAATATTTTGAGATATTTAATTATTTATATATAGATATAATAATAAACACTTTATTGGTATTGTTTACTTTATTGGTTTTTGTTGGTAGATATTTTGGGTATCCATTGGTGACACTTCTCGAATTTCATTAGCGAGACAAGCAACAACAGGAACACACACATATATATATATATATATTTGTATGTATATATATATATATGTGTGTGTGTGACTATATATATATATATATATATGATCACATGTGATCACATCCATCGGTCCGCGAAAACCTATGAGTTAACATATATATATATAAAATAATAATAATAATTTTTCGTAGGAATACCCGTTATAGGGTGCACACCAGCTTTACCTGATGTGCCCCTCTTCAGGTGACCAACTAGGTTATTAGTGTGTTTGAATAGCTGGGGACGAAAGTCCGAGGGCTGTTAGTAGAACTCAATCCTGGCACTCGCCTTTACGACTGAGGAAAACCTCGGAAAAACCTTCAGTCAGGACTGCCGGTGGCCGGAATTGAACCGGCTTTCTCCCGACTTAGATTCCCGCGTCTTACCCGCTGAGCCACCTCTATCGGTATATATAAAAGCAAGTGCCTTACTGAGTGACTGAGTGAGTAAGTGACTGACTGACTGACTGACTGACTGACTGACTGACTGACTGACTGACTGACTGACTGACTGACTGACTGACTGACTGACTGACTGACTGACTGACTGACTGACTCATGAACGCACAGCAAAAGTGAAATGTTGAAGGTACGTAGCTCTTATGACAAAACTACCCCCTGGGGAAGGATTTTTGGAAGGGGGTGAAAAAGCGGGTTGACGATGTTTTTTAGAATACTTACCTCAACAACCGAAGATATTACAGACGTGAAAATTGGACCTTAGATTCTACATTAAAAATAATGAAAGTGTGTGTTGCCGTTTTCCAAAAATCTAATGAATGGGAGTGAAAACAGGGGGTTGAATTTTCTGTGACGATACCTATGTACCACCAAACAACAGTAAAAATATATCATAAATTAGTTATGGAAAATTAAATTACAACTCGTATCCAAAAAATCAAACAAATTATAGCTCACATTCTCTATATATTGTGTAATCCTTAATTAGCGCACCAGGGTTGAGCGATGTTTTTAATATCAAGGATAACGATCCAATAACAATTGTTCAAATATTGTGGAGCAATCAACCATACTGCCCTTTTGTAAATAGGTATTTCGTGACTGAATTAACAACATATTCGTTTTACGTTATGTCATGACGAGGACGTGATAATTAAAAAAACAAAGCTAGTTCATTACGATAAAATCAAATTTCAGCTTATATAAAATTGTGCCCAATGAACGTAGTCTGTTGATTATTACGAAACCAATTCCAGTGTACCTGATAGTTAATTCATTTATGTTTAATTAGAACCGGCTCATCAAAACGCCAATGTTGGGGTTTGTTATAGGAACAACCATTTATATGGGACTAAATGCGTGTTAGACTATTTCTACGAAATGGGAATTGGGAATTGAGAAAGGATTGTTATAAAAGACTCTGAAATCGTCAATTCCTAACAGTTTGTCATGTCTTGCGAAAGATCCTACGAGTAACCTCATTTTTCTTTTCTTTCGATGTGAGTACATTATTCTATTCCCATTTCTTAGACACGGTCAAAAGATGCATACTTGATGAATCGCGTCAAAAGAAGACCTATATAATTGTACCAATAACTAAGTTCGAAAACATGATTGATAGGATCTTCAAGAAAACAAGTTACGTTCGTGCTTCGGCTAATGCAAAAGATGTAAAAGTCATATTTTTATAAAAAAAAATATTTTTATTCCAACAATCATTCTTATAGGTTTATGTTTCTGTTAAAATGGTTTTTGAGGAAATTGTGAATGCACTGAATATACTTTTGTTCTCGCCTTCTCTAGTAGATGTAGGTGCATAATTATAATTACTATAAAAAATTACTGTAAATGAATTACAAAAAATTAAAACACTTCATCTTTACATACTCTTTGTACCTGTATATTTAAAAATTAACAACTAGTTCTTGTGATAAGAAAATGAGAGTAGTTATCACTGTATTTAATTGTTTTCAAAATATATTTACATATTATGTTAAGAAGATTTTTGTTATCCATCAAAATGTTGATATGATAATATATTCTCTTGTAGAGAAATGTGTGAATATTAATGTGTGAATATTATTACAAGGTTTTGTACTGCCTAGTGGGCATATTGTAGCTTGTAATGTGGTAAGCTGTGAGTTGTTTCTAGTAGAATATTGGTCTGTAGAGGGTTGCTTTCATGTCTATCTTGAGTACACCGGGCCGGTCACCGACTGAGGATGGCGGTACGCGCATCTGAAACACAAACATGTGTCACGCAGTCAACATTTCATGTCTATCTTGAGTACACCGGGCCGGTCACCGACTGAGGACGGCGGTACGTGCATCTGAAACACAAACATGTGTCACGCAGTCAACATTTCATGTCTATCTTGAGTACACCAGGCCGGTCACCGACTGAGGATGGCGGTACGTGCATCTGAAACACAAACATGTGTCACGCAGTCAACATTTCATGTCTATCTTGAGTACACCGGGCCGGTCACCGACTGAGGACGGCGGTACGTGCATCTGAAACACAAACATGTGTCACGCAGTCAACATTTCATGTCTATCTTGAGTACACCGACTGAGGACGGCGGTACGTGCATCTGAAACACAAACATGTGTCACGCAGTCAACATTTCATGTCTATCTTGAGTACACCAGGCCGGTCACCGACTGAGGACGGCGGTACGTGCATCTGAAATACAAACATGTGTCACGCAGTCAACATTTCATGTCTATCTTGAGTACACCAGGCCGGTCACCGACTGAGGACGGCGGTACGTGCATCTGAAACACAAACATGTGTCACGCAGTCAACATTTCATGTCTATCTTGAGTACACCGGGCCGGTCACCGACTGAGGACGGCGGTACGTGCATCTGAAACACAAACATGTGTCACGCAGTCAACATTTCATGTCTATCTTGAGTACACCGGGCCGGCCACCGACTGAGGACGGCGGTACGTGCATCTGAAACACAAACATGTGTCACGCAGTCAACATTTCATGTCTATCTTGAGTACACCGGGCCGGTCACCGACTGAGGACGGCGGTACGTGCATCTGAAACACAAACATGTGTCACGCAGTCAACATTTCATGTCTATCTTGAGTACACCGGGCCGGTCACCGACTGAGGACGGCGGTACGTGCATCTGAAACACAAACATGTGTCACGCAGTCAACATTTCATGTCTATCTTGAGTACACCGGGCCGGTCACCGACTGAGGACGGCGGTACGTGCATCTGAAACACAAACATGTGTCACGCAGTCAACATTTCATGTCTATCTTGAGTACACCGGGCCGGTCACCGACTGAGGACGGCGGTACGTGCATCTGAAACACAAACATGTGTCACGCAGTCAACATTTCATGTCTATCTTGAGTACACCGACTGAGGATGGCGGTACGTGCATCTGAAACACAAACATGTGTCACGCAGTCAACATTTCATGTCTATCTTGAGTACACCGACTGAGGACGGCGGTACGTGGATCTGAAACACAAACATGTGTCACGCAGTCAACATTTAATGTCTATCTTGAGTACACCGACTGAGGACGGCGGTACGTGCATCTGAAACACAAACATGTGTCACGCTGTCAACATTTCATGTCTATCTTGAGTACACCGACTGAGGATGGCGGTACGTGCATCTGAAACACAAACATGTGTCACGCAGTCAACATTTCATGTCTATCTTGAGTACACCGACTGAGGACGGCGGTACGTGGATCTGAAACACAAACATGTGTCACGCAGTCAACATTTAATGTCTATCTTGAGTACACCGACTGAGGACGGCGGTACGTGCATCTGAAACACAAACATGTGTCACGCTGTCAACATTTCATGTCTATCTTGAGTACACCGGGCCGGTCACCGACTGAGGACGGAGGTACGTGCATCTGAAACACAAACATGTGTCACGCAGTCAACATTTCATGTCTATCTTGAGTACACCGACTGAGGACGGCGGTACGTGCATCTGAAACACAAACATGTGTCACGCTGTCAACATTTCATGTCCATCTTGAGTACACCAGGTCGGTCACCGACTGAGGACGGTGGTACGTGCATCTGAAACACAAACATGTGTCACACAGTCAACATTTAGGGTTAGGGTTTGGCACTTATTTTAAGAGTTGGAACGCCTAACGAAATTCTTTTTAGTTTTTTGTTGGGAACCCTGCACTTCTCATTCTCACACAATTATCTCCACTTATGTAGAGATACGACCTCACCCCGTTGTCCTTGTCAGCTACGTCAGCGTCACTCACGTAAACAAGATATAATGAGTTGTATTAGTATTAGATCGGCACGCTATGAATCTACATGGTCGCTCGCAGTGCAACCATTTATGCAGTAGGCCTAGTGTTTTGGTCGGTGCACTTGAATGTCAACAGGTGTTTTGTGCTTCACAATGGATAACTCACACAGAGTAAGTTAAAGACATTTCACTCTCTTACTGTACAAGGAACTATCATAGGTTTTTTGTAACATTCAAGTGTGTAAATCTATGTATTGATAATAGAACTAGGAAAACGCTCCGCGTTGCCAGATGAGCGATTTTTTTTGTAAATCAAACCAATCATTTCGATATTATGCTACTCTTACAAAAAAAATACCTTTTTACTATACAAATATTTTTTTTCAAGATGGCGGTTCAAGTTACAACTTTAGAATTTGTGTATATTATTTTTCGATATGTGCTAATAACTGCACGAAATATTATTTATTCCGTTAAGAAGTTTTCTTTAAATAAATTAAAACCTTCAAGTTGATTTTTCCAAGGATTTCCGCATAATTTCATTCAACCGTGCTCTTCTCAATAGGCTCTAATTCGTAAATTATTAAACTTATCTGTGTATAAAAGTTGCATAATGTAGATACAGGCTAGATCTAAAAGGGGATATTGTTTAATCATACAATAACCGTCTTTAAACCATAATAAAAGCTTTTTAATTTGTCGACCAAGTTCGTTGTTAACTTTTGCATGTTTGCCGTGAACGTCATAAAACATAACACGTCATTGTAGCCATTCTATGACATGCTATCAAAATTCCAAATACATAATGAGAAAGGTCTGAGTGCGCACGCCATTGTTGATGCATAATGTACATATTACTTCAATGGTCCACAAATGCGAACTATGTCGGTGGAATGGCATGCTTAGGACAGCCAGATAGTTGCCACACATGGACCATACAGGCAAAAAAAGTGTGCTACTAAGGGAACTAGAAAAACAGCATCAAACGTGGTTCTCCCCCATTACAAACATCAGCTGGGGTATTCATTTAGACGGAAGCCCGACTCACCGAAAGTTGATATCCACGATCATTCCTCAACTTGACCTCTCCGACCTTGTGGTCTAGTGGTTGTGTTGTCATCCCTGGGTAACCGTCGTCGTCCACCATCTCGCCGTCACCCCTCGGAGAGTGGGAACCTCGACTCCAACCCTCATACCTCGCGCCGGGACGCTCCTCAAAGGCGTCGATGTTGAAATCCTCCGGGCGTCGGTCACGCCCCCCGTAACCGTCTCTGACTAGTTCGCCCGACGTGTGTGAATGTAGCTTCTCGTTGTCCTCGTCTCCACCGATGCTGAAGCCGATGTCGAGGTCTCTGGACGACGGTTCGGTTCCTCCGAGTTGTCCGTGATTGTAGCCATCGCTCCAGTACGGCCACGCTTGTTGGCGGTCGGGGACGTCAAAATGAGGTCGAGCGAAGCAGTGACCTACTGTTAACATGAGCACCGACAGGAAGAGCGCACTAAACTTCACTGATGTTGCCATCACGCTGAACGCTGTCGTCTTGTTAACAAGCAGTCCACGTAACGAGTTGAAGGGACAGCAGCTGGGGATTATGAGAACACAGTGACGCACTCGGAGGAGATTTGTCAGGTGGATGGATAATTATTACGTTGACATCTTTGAGATACGGGTATTTACTGGAGGAAACACCTGTGAATGTCTTCACAACACCCCGGAAATGACTTCAGAGTAGTTATACTATAGTACTGTGAATAAATGTGTTTATAACTTTAAGTATTAAAACATTACAACGTTCACTTCTGATTTTCTTCTGGGGAACCTGCCCAATAATTCAATATTGTAGTTCTTAAGAGGAAGGACTACTCGCCAATATTAAAACCCGCGAAATTAACGTATTTTCGTCATATCTCAATAACGCCACACAATATCGAAAAAGTGACAAGTATGCACAATTTGGGTTCGTGAGAGCTCAATATTACATGAAAAAGATTGTGTGGATCGTAGTAATTATAGTTGTAATTTGTAATTAACTTGTCAATTAATTAAATTCGAAATAATAATTATAATTAGTGCAAACTAATAAATCTTTTTCATATAATATTGAGCTCTTAGGAACCCAAATTGTGCATACTTGTCACTTTTTCGATATTGTGTGGCGTTATTGAGATATGACGAAAAGACGTTAATTTCGTGGGGTTTAATATTGGCGAGTAGTCCTTCCCCTTAACGAGAAACTATTTAAGTCCGGCTTGTAGTAATGATACACCAACTACACTAATCTCACTTCAATGCAAGCCGTATTGTGTAATTTGTGTTTAGTAACAGGATTGACTGCATAATTGGGCGATAAGGTTCGATTGCAGATAGGACAGTGTCGGAGCCAACGATATATGTGAATTATCCATCCAGTCTGATAATAGAGTAAAATAACATTTAATTACTTGTTTTCTTGACTTTTGCCTCACTTTTTTCTGCATTTCCCTCTCGTTAAATGCTCAATGCAGTTAAGCGCAGGACTAGCGAACTCTCAGTTTATCAGAGGGGGGTGGAGGGGGGGGGGGGTGTCATACTCATATGCATGAACGTTTGACGCATAGAGTTGTTCGAGGAAACGCCTTATTGCCAATCGCGAAATTTTATGGCAGGTATTCGTTAAAAGAAAAAACGTCTATATAAGTTCGAAAAGTAAATAATACGATCCTAAAATTATGTCGTGTTCACGTAAATTGCGTGCGCGAGGTTTTTACATTATGACGAAATCCTTGAATCCACACAATACTTTTTGAATCCGTGTAAATACCAAATATTCCTTTCTTATGTATAATGATTCAGCAACTCGTTACTCTGAGTATCTTCAAAGAATAACTAAAGCCACAAAACATCCAATAATAGTTGTATTTCAAACCCTATTTTGTACCGGTTTTCATAGTGACTATATATTATCATTGTCAGCCGTACGGTATTTCTTTATTTGCTTATACTTGAGACTTAACGCACTGCCAACTTGTTTTGTCTTAGGGCCTCTTGGAATAGATCAAAGAGAAGGCGGTGATGTTGAGGATTACTTCCGGTTACGACTTTGCTCCAACCCACAGACAGACAGACAGACAGACAGGCAGACAGACAGACAGACAGACAGACAGACAGACAGACAGTAAGACGTGACTTGAGAGTTTGACAAAGACGTAGGTCTATAGCCAGAAACAAAATATCTTCAATATCTGTTAGTTCCTTGACACTGTTCGGTCTACATTACTCTCAGATAGAAGACCAGGGCACATCAATTGAACTGATTCTTGTTCATGAACCCTGGTTATCTTATAATTATGTTATACTTCTACAAAAAGAACCGCATACAGTGTAAAATACATTGAGTGTATTTTTTTAAATGCTTGTAATGATATCTTGAGAACAAAATCCTGGGGTAATTTC